>JAHDVF020001228.1:0-47952 GCA_022606425.2 Lepidostoma basale | reverse complement strand
CCTCAATTTTCCCCTCCAATATCAGTTGGAGAAGGTAGTACTTTTCCCCACGCTGTATATGATCCAGATGTGAAATCTTCTGAACCTTGATAGTTGATAACAGTTCCCTGTCAACTCTAGCTCGCCTCAGGACTTCGGTATTGGTAACCATGTCTGTCCAGGTTCAGATGAGCGCTGCGTGAAAAGAGACTAAGAGGCAGACCAAGAAAAAGATGGGCGAACTGTGTGGAAGAAGACTGGGAGAAACTGGAAAGACCTTGAGAATGGAGAGGGATGGTCAGGGGCAGGACCCCGTGGAGGACTTTTACCGGGATGCCTTCAATACTTTCTTCAATTCGGCATTAACCTTCTTAATGTCCTAGGTGTCCCTGGAGCAGTCTTGTGAGTTTGTTGAACAGCCAGAAGTCACACGGTGATAAATCAGGCGAATACGGTGGTTGCGGAAAAAAATGGTTAGATTTTTGGCGTAATGTTCTAGAAGAACCAACGTAGTGTGGGACGGTGGATCATCGCAGTGCAAATATTAAGAATTATCTGCTAATATTACTTGTGAATAGTTTGGTTAAAAAAAAATTTCCTAGTATTCGCGAAGTTTATATGCAAAATTTAAGTTGTTTTTTGATCGTAGTAATATATCTCTCATGTTACCTGCACTGCTTGTAAGTTTGGCTTCTGATCGCCGAGCCTCTCCTCCTGAATGGCCACCTTGCTCTGCAGCTCTTCGGTCTTCAGAGCCTCCAGCTCCTCGTCCGAGTATGTGCACAGCGGTGCCAGAGGCTCTTGCCCGGCTATGGGGACTGACTCCAGCAACAGACCCGAAATCTGGAAGCAGTAACAATGCAGAATTAGTATTTGAACAGGCCAATAAATGATTATCATAAAAAAAAGATACAAGCGTCATACATGGTATCCCACACGCGTGTCGATTTCTCTGAATCTTCATTTATATATGGTCATTATTTAATGATCGATTTGATCATGCCACATTTGATTCAGTTTCCCTATATTTCTTGTTCCATTTACATCGTCAACATATACTAATGTGCAAAGTAAAATTGCCGCAAGTTAAAAAAAGTAGTTTTGAGATAAACGGGTTTTTAATTTTATTTTGTTTTTTGCTATATTTTATCATTTAAAATACGTTTTCTTATGCAAACTAAGTTTTAAAAGTAAGAATACAGTTCTTAGAAATGATTAAGACATTTTTTGCCATAAAAGTATAGTAAGCTTCATATTATTAAAGAAAATGTGTTTTGCCGCCACATATTAGCTAGAACGTCGCACAAATAATTTGGTAATGGGCCGCAATTTAAGTTGCTGTCATTTGCCAGGATACATATTGTGTCGCAGCAAAAGGCCGCAAGTTTTGGCTGTGCCGTGGTAAAAAGCAGCAACTTAAAATGATGCTTTTTGCCAAAACATGTATCAAATTAATACAATTTTGCGGCTATTGGGATAGTGAATATCTCAGTAAAGGAAAGAGATAGAGAAAAATCTGTGATTGTGTATGATAGAGGCCAGTTATAAGAATGCTTTGAGCCGTGTTACGCCAAACAGCTGCAACTTAAGTTACGGCTTGTTGCCTTTACACATTAGTATACTTTCTTTATCATCCTTTCTTCATTCGTTCTTTACATGCGTTCAAACCATCTTAACCGTATGTGTGCTGGGCCTTTTTTCATTATATGTACTAAAATGAAAAATTGGAATGCTAAATAAAAAATCATAACTAGCGGACGCAGCGCAACATCCGAATACCAGAGATATACTGCGCGTCTTATCGTTGATATACCGTTATATCGTCGATATTATATTCAAACGCATTCAAATGGTTAATGACCCTTTCATTGTTTTGTTCTTAACCTTTTCCAACAGATTTCAGATCTAAGCTGAAGACCCATCTTATTCATATTTTGTCTTCTTCGCCTCCAACTCCTCCTGTCCTCCGCTTCGACCCTCCAATCTGACACTCTTTGCAATCTTGCTCCATCTCTCCCAACTTCATCCTCCCATCGCAGCCTTGGTCTTCTACCACCTGGGTGCCAAACCAGCAATCTTTTTGGGGTTCACGATGACGGCATTCTCTGCACGTGACCGGCCCATCTCAGTCTATTCAGTCTGACCTGTGTGGAGAGACTGGGAGCTTTGTAAATATGGTACAGCTCGTTATTATGCCGCACTCTCCAGCCTTCACCGTCATTCACAGGTCCCAGAATTCTGCGCAGCACCCTTCTCTCAAAAGTATTTAGTCGCTCTGCGGACTTCGCTGTCATTGTCCACTTCTCACATCCATAGGTCACTACTACCCAAATTAAAACCCAACTTGAATATTTGTTTCATATTACTTTCTAACCGATCGTGAATATCAATCAGCGTTTAGATTTTTAAATTTAAAACAAGTTCTTCAATGATAACATCACAAAAATGGCGCTTCAAAGAAAATAAATTGTTACACAAAAAATACTTATTGGGCACAGTTGTAGTTTTTTATTGATGCCTCATTCAATTACCTCTCTTTTCCAGGACGGAATCTTGGTACTGAGGTCTTCGATAGTCTTGTCCACTTTGGATATGTTACTGACAATCTCCAGACGATCCGCTTTGAATTTGTTTTCACTTTTGGTCATCTTGGCTATCTCCTCCTTCAGTCCGGAAAACTCTTGAGATCCTTCTGTTATATGTTCGTTGACCTGGAAGCATTCACAATTATTATTATATTATTGGTTAGATTAAATTTATGAATATAAAAAATAAAGACGTTAAAAGAGTAAATTTGTGGAAAATATTGTCTGAATATGGAATAAGTACAAAACTGATCACGGCAATTAAGTCGCTATACACGGAAAGCACTGCTAGTGTCAGAGTAAACGGAGATCTTCTGGTTTGATATCAATAAAGGTGTCAAACAGGGTTTGACACCTTTATTGATATCAAACCTTGTTGGACTTTGGTTGTCCGTTGGTTATTTAATCCCTAATAAACCCGTTGGTTATTTAATCTGTATATGGACAAATGTATGAGAGAGCTGAAAGAGTTGGATGCAGGTGCCAAAATGAGCGGAGTGTCAGTAAACTGTCTCTTATATGTGGATGACGATGTCCTACTTGCAGACAACGAGCATGACCTACGAGTCCTGTTGAATGCATGCAAAATGACCTGATGATGAATGTGAATAAGTCCAAGGTAATGATTTTTGAAAAATAAGAAATCATGACAGTCTGCAACATTAGAGTGAATGGTGAAATTTGGAGCAAGTAGATGAGTTCGTGTATTTGGGTAGTATGTTTACAAAAGATGGGCGAGTGGAGAGGGATATTGAAAGAGGGGTTGGAGCAGGCAACAAAGTGAATGGTGCACTTAAATATGTCATCGCAAACAAAAACCTATCCTAAAAGCTAAAATTGCAGTGCACAATGGTGTTCTTGTACCGACCCTTATGTATGAAAGCAAAGCATGGAACTGGCAAAAGAAAGATGAAATTAGAACAAATGCAGTATAAATGAGATCTATTAGACGAATGTGTGAATACTCTTTGTATGATAGTGTCGAATAAGAAGTGAATGCGGTGAGAATGATGGTGTTATAAAAAATGTAGAAACTATGTAAACACGATTGCGAATGTCAAAAGCATTACAAATCGAGGCGAAAACCGAATGATAATGATAGGAAAAAACGGTTAAAATTGAAAGATGTCGGCCAATCACCACGCTGTGCGCTGACCAATCGCAACGTTGCTCGCTGACAAATCGTGACCGAAATAATGTGTCAAGCGCGCGTTTTGCGTATTTTGAATATAATGTACGTAACTTGCGGAAAAAAATTAACTAAAATATTCCGGGACTATTTTGAATATTTTCGACGTTAATTGCGGGAAAAAAAAAGTATTAAAATATATCGGAACTGAAATAATTACACACAAATAGCGGGAAAACATAAAATCCGGGTTTCACTGTATTCGTATGAGATGCCCATCTTAATAGGATTCTTTTAACCAATAAAAAAGTTTATTTTAATTTCAAAACGCCATTAGACCCACAAAAATGTTGTTATGTTATTCAAACACTATTGTTATTATTATTATTATGAACACTTGACGTTATACTTATAATTTTGACAGAACGAAAAACGTTTCTAGCCGTCAGCAATTGGCGCAATTTTTATTTATTTAGTGATCGCATAATTCGTAATTAAAATTTTTTTGGGAAATCCGGTCCCTTGAATTTCTAATTGATGAACTTTTACTGTAATGCTTTCTTCCACTCTAAACGCACCAACCCTTCTAATGTCACTGGAGTAGAACCTTTATTATACTCTCATCATTCTCTTCTGTCAGTTCAATGCATCGCTTCCAGACACACAAGAGTTAAAGCACAATTCCATTGGGAACGGTGATTTAAAAATTGTAATATGTACAACACAAAGTGAAGATAAAGAAGAAATATTTCATATTCAAATACCCAATGCCGCCTTGAAAGTATTAACCAGGCCATAAGCACATAGATAATATTTGCAACATGGAGCTATTGTAGGCTGTTTGTATGTGTCTCGTGCCATGATCTCGTATTTTATTTCGATTATAAATGTGAAATAAATGTAAAATACGACTACTATCGTATTATTATTCCTTATATACGTGGTACAAATATTTCAATATACTACATTTGTGTTTCCGCAGTGCCGGTTTGTCAATTTTACTTTCTCCTCGTGCCGGGCCATTTGTAAAGTATTTATATGCATTTTCTTCGATGTGTTTACTTTATAAAAGTACTAGTAATATATTGAACACACATTGAATTGTATAATATAGTTTGTGTACAACTTGGACTTGGACTTGGATCTTCTGGCTTACAGAGGTTCAGCTGATGTGGCTATTCCTCTTACGTCTGATGGGAACATTGTTGGAAGGTGATTTGGTAGGTTGTTAGTTTATTCGGGGGCATGATTTGTGTGGCCCGGAGTGTTCCTCTGAAGGAGAATCGATTTTGGGCGCTTGTGGCGGCTGGAAGTGTTTGGGTCGTAATTAGAGAGGTCTTTTATTGTGGGGTTGGGATGTGAAGAGAGTCCTTTGTAAAAACGTTCGGCAAGTTTCAGAATGAATTCATCTATCATCGGGATTCCCGATTCTAGGTGCAGTTGTGTAATCCTGGTCCATGAAGGCGCACCAAGCGATAAACGGATAGCCTTATTTTGCAGGATTTGGAGTTTTTATATGTGACTCGAAGCTGCATAGCCCCAGATTGGGGCTGCATAAGTGAAGATCGGCCTTATAACCGTTTTGTATATCAGGAGTTTATTGTCGATGCTTAGTTTACTGTTTCTAGCTAACATTGGGTAGAGGGCTGAGATTGCTTTTGACGCGGCTTTGACTTTATTTGTAATGTGTGGCCTCCATGTCAGCTTAGAATCCAAGGTAACCCCAAGGTATTTGATTGTTTTGGTCAAAGGAACGTCTTGGCCGAACATTTTTATGTTGGGAATGTTTGGAGGAATGTGTCTTTTACTGAAAAGGGTCGCTGCGCTTTTACACGGATTGATGGTAATGCGCCAGTTTCTGCACCACACCTCTAGCACATCGGCCTGTTTTTGCACCCTGCGGGTCGCGAGAAGCGGCCTTTTAGCACTGGAGATGATGCCCGTATCGTCAGCGAATTGGGCAATGTGGGTGTTCTGATCTCGGGGAAGAGTAAGAGCCATTTTGTGTACAACTTTGGTGTGTAAAATGTTCAAAATAATCTTTCAATATAACCTCAAAATCATAATATATAAACTTCAAAATTTGTAGCACAGAAAGCTCAAAATTAATAATAATAATGCTTAATGCAATAATATCGTTAAAAATGTTTATTAATTGTTTCGAAAAATTCGCGATATTTTTACCAAAATTGTGTGACATTAATTTGATAACTGTCAGATCGATGGACCCAGAGTTATAAACTTAACATTGCGGCTTGATAACATAGATTCGAGACGGCATTGCAAATACCTCATCTAGCAACTTCTCCATCTCAATTGTGTCCAATGCCAAAGTTTTCTTCTCTTCGTTCATGGTCTTCAGTTTGTCCTCTAAATCCAACAGCTCCCTTTCCATTTGGGTTATCTTTTCTTTGGACTTCTTGGCATTTCTACAATAAAAAAATACATTTTTAATAAACTTAAACAACAGAGACTTAGAGATAGCTGGGTGCCTTTGAAATGTGGATATATCGTAAAGTCCCAAACAGGAATCATGATCACAAAGCACAGGAAACTGGAATAATTCGGCCACATTATGAGAAATGATAAATATAAAGTGCTGCAACTGTAAATCCAGAGTAGAATTAAAAGCAAGCGAAGTGTCAGGAGAAGAATAAAATCCTGGCTAGAAAACCACCGAGAACAGTTCAGTTGTAGCACAACCAGTGGCGGTACGTCCATACAACCCGAGAAGCCAGGCTTGCCTTAAAAAATCTTTAATAAAACAATATTTTTTGCGCGTTTGAGCTGTGTCTACGAATAAAATAAAAACTAGCTAACTAACTAACCATCACGCCGTCTCCCCGGAGGGGTAGGCAGAAAGAATGGAACGCCACACTGTTCTGTCCTGACATACTTCTCTCGATTCCTCTACATTCATACATCTTGTCATGCACGCATGTCGATTTCTCCGACTCCTCACGTGATCGACATTCAATATTTGATTGATTTGATTGTGCCACGTTTTCCTCGGCCTTCCTTTATTTCTAGCTCCGTTCACGCCGTTTACATATACCTTCTTTACCATTCTGTCTTCACTCATTCTTTCCATGTGTACAAACCATCTTAATGACCCTTTTCTTATTTTGTTCATAACACTTTCATTCGCACCACATTCACTTCTTATACTTGCATTTGTCACTCTATCATATACAGATTTGGCACACATTCGTCTTAGAGATCTCATTTCTATTGCATTTATTCTACTTTCATCCTTCTTTTGCCAGTTCCATGCTTCACTTCCATATATAAGGGTCGGCACAAGAACACCAAATAATATTTTGAATTTTCACGCGAGTAAAAGCAATTTAATTCGGTGCGTTGCAAATGACTCCGCTGACATGCACAGAAATGACCTAAGTGTATGTTTTGTTCCACTCATACGCGCCGTATTTTATTTCACTCATACGTACTGTAGGTGAGATGCCCGCGAAATCGCCTACGTCCACATGTTTTAACATATACTTTATGTGGCGATGAGGTTCGCAAACCATCACACCGCGTCTCTCGCGTTGGCGAAAAGAGAAGAATGGAGTGCAGCATCGATTAAAGTGTTGCAGTCCATTCTTTATGTCTACCCTTTCGGGGAAACGGCGTGATGGTTAGTTAGTTAGTTATACTTTATCATTCTTTCCACTTTTCCAAACCACCTTAATGACGCTTTCATTTGCACCACATTCACTTCTTATATTTACATTTGACACTCATCATATCTAAGAGATCTCATTTCTACTGCATTTATTCAACTTTCATCCTTCTTTTGCCAGATCCATGTTTCACTTCTGTACATAAGGTTTATATATTATTATAAACATTTCATTAACATATTAAAAGACCGCAGTCGAGGACAGGAGGAGTTGGAGATAAGAGTTGAAACAGGCCAAGACTCGATTTGGTCTGTCGAAGAAGAAAATGAAGAAAGCTAGAAAAAGGATTGCATATTTAATAGAAATAATTTTTACCTTTCACTTGTTTTTATGGCAACATTGAGTCGTGTTATTTCAGCGTGAACTTTGTCAATTTTCTTGACGATCTCGTCAATTTGTTTGTGCAGCGTTTTGACCTTACCCCCCGCCACCGCCACGATCTTCTCGTGTACTTCTTGGACTTCCTTCTCAACCTATACACAAATCACAGAGTGTTAATAATATTTTTAATAATGCCACACCACAAATGAAGTGCTTAATACAAAAGTAAACAAGTTCTTGTCATCCACTGCTGAATGTAGGCCTCTCCCAAAGCACGCCACCGCCCCCTATCCATTGCCGCTCCCATCCATCCATGTCCAGCAATCCTCTTCAGATCATTGGTCCAGCGGGTAGGGGGACGTCCAACTTTCCAGAATCCTGTACGCGGTCTCCACTCCAGAACCCGTCTTCCCCATCGGCTGTCGGTTCTCTGACAGATATGGCCAGCCCACCGCCACTTCAGTCCGCCTATCTGTAGAGCCACCTCTGTTGTGTCCTTGGTACTCTCTAATTTTAACTAGCATATTTTCTCGGGGTCATCTATGAGAGTAGATTAACTTTTCACGCTCATGTTGAGAGAATTTGTGGCATTGCGCTGAAGATGTTGGGCTTCATCATTCAGACCGGAAGGGTTTTCAGAGATCCCAATGTGTTCAGAGAACTATACAATTCATTGGTTCGGAAAGTGGTTCTGTGATAACAACAACAAACCATCATGCCGTTTCTCCGCAGGGGTAGGCAGAGAGAATGGACCGCCACACTACTCTATCCTGACACACCTCTCTAGCTTCCTCCACATTCATACAGCGAGTCATACACGCACCTGGATTCTTCCGGCTTCTGACATGACCAACCTTTAAAATTTGATTAATTTGGTCATGTCATGTTTTCCTCGGTCTACCTCGACTCCATACTCCATTTACATCGTTTGTGTATACTTTTTTAACCATTCTTTCTTTACCCATGCGCTCCATATGTCCGAATCAACGCAGCGATCCTTTTCATAATTTTGTTCATAAAATCTTCGTCCGCTATACATTCCTTTCTAATATCAGCATTTGAGATTCTGTCGTACATCATTCTACCACACGTCTTAGGGACCCCGTCTCTACTGCATTTATTCTGCTCTCATCTTTCTTCTGCCAATTCCATGCTTTGCTTCCATACATAAGGGTTGGGACCATAAGTTAGTTAGTTAGTTTAATTATTTAATATGAAGTTTAACATGGATGGAAGCGAAGCATGGAACTGGCAAAATAAGGATGAAAGTAAAATAAATACAGTAGAAATGAGTTCTCTTAGACAAATGTGTGGATACTCTGTGTATGATAGAGATGGTGTCATGAACAAAATAATGAAAGGATCATTAAGATGGTTTGGACATATGGAAAGAATGAATGAAGAAAGAATGGTAAAAAAATTTATATGTTAACGATGTAAATGGAACCAGAAATAGAGGAAGACCGAGGAAAACGTGGCACGATAAAATAAATCAAATATTGAATGTCGGCCATGTGAGGAGTCAGAGAAATCGACGTGCGTGCATGACACGATGTATGAATGTTGAGGAAGCGAGAGAAGTATGTCAGGAAAGAAAAGTGTGGCAGTTCATTCTTTCTGCCTACCGCTTCGGAGAGACGGCGTGATGGTTAGTTAATTACAATAATAATAAACTTAAGAGACTGTGTACTGGTAAATAGGAACAAACCTTTTCCGAATCGACCCTAGCCTTTTCGTACTGCAGATCTGCTTCTTTCATCACCTTCTCTAGACCCGCCTTCTTCTTAGGATCCACAGCGCTCTTGTTGGCTTTAATGGTCTGCTCTTTAAATTGATTCTGAAATAGACAAAAATAATAAAACATGCTTTTATAGAAGGTTATATAGAGTCGAACCTTGCCTAACAAACATGCAGTTAACCCTTAGAGGCCGGCGAGAATTTGAAACATCGGAATGCTCTTGTAAATAATTAAATTACTCTTCATACAAAATACATAAAAATATCAAATAAATTGTATTTTGTAGTCAAATGTTTTACATTTACATCTTATAAAAATAATCAGACTTTTTTTGTTTCATTTTGAGTTTAAGAAAACAAATAAAAATATATTATTAGGTGTATAACTTTGCTTCCGCCGTTTTTTTCCGAAATTCGAGGCTTTATCGTAAAAAACTGGTTATACATTTATGATTCAAAGTATTATTCATCGCTGGCCACTACTTTCTCCCATCTTTCGGGCAGCATACGAATCCCGCGTTGAATAAACTGGTCATCTTTTGAAGCGATCCATGGATCGATCCAATTTTTTACTTCTTCATAAGACCGGAAGTGCTGGTCAGCTAGGCCGTGTGCCATTGATCGAAACAAGTGATAGTCCGAGGGAGCAACGTCTGGAGAATACGGCGGGTGGGGTAGGACTTCCAATTTCAAAGTTTCCAAGTATGTCTTGACCACTTTCGCAACATGGGGTCGAGCATTGTCATGCTGTAAAATCACTTTATCATGTCTCTCGTTGTATTGCGGCCGTTTGTCTTTCAATGCTCGGCTCAAACGCATTAATTGCGTTCGATAACGATAGCCTGTGATTGTTTCAGTCGGTTTTAACAACTCATAATACACTACGCCGAGCTGGTCCCACCAAATACTGAGCATAACCTTGGAACCGTGAATATTCGGTTTGGCCGTCGACGTGGAAGCATGGCCGGGATATCCCCATGATTTTCTGCGCTTGGGATTATCGTAATGAACCCATTTCTCGTCCCCAGTGACAATGCGATGCAGAAATCCCTTTCGTCTTTGCCTTGCAAGCAGCTGTTCACAAACACACAAACGCCGTTCAACATCTCTCGGCTTCAACTCGTACGGCACCCAATTTCCTTGTTTCTGAATCATTCCCATGACTTTCAGGCGTTTTGAAATGGCTGGTTGCGTCACTCCCAATGATCCTGCCAATTCTTGTTGCGTTTGACACGAGTCTTGATCAAGTAACGCCTCCAATTCTGCATCTTCGAAAACCTTCTCTCTTCCACCACCATGCTGGTCTTCGACGTTAAAATCACCGTTCTTGAAGCGTTGAAACCACTCTCGGCACGTTCTTTCACTAATAGCGGCCTCACCATAGGTATTTGAGAGCATTCGATGAGCCTCTGCCGCAGATTTCTTCATATTAAAGCATAAAATTAAAACCTCCCGCAAATGACGAGAATTTGGCTCGTAAGCTGACATGTTTAATCGGGAATAACTTTATGATGCAGACACAAATCGACTAATATTTCGATGGCGTTATGTTTACAAATACTTAAGCTTATTGTATGACATCTATGATCTATTTATTCCAACTACCACTTACCGCTACTGCCATCTATTCCAAAACGGCGGAAGCAAAGTTATACACCTAATACATTGAAAATGTTGTTTATAAATTAAACCAAAACATCACGCCGTTGATAACTATTAATGATATAAGAGTCACCCTAAGTAAAGATACACTCAAAATCAAAGATTCCGACACAGTACGAGAAACAATAACGTAATCTAGGCGGTTATACAACTGTGTGTGTGGCCGCGAGCCGTGATCCGTATGGGACACGCAATACATAAAAATTAAATTAAATTAAATCTTTGTACAAAAAGGAAGAAAGTTTAACCCTTAATCACAGAGAAAACATGAATGTACATAATACACATTTTTACTTTTGATCCGTTCTAGTAAATTTACGGGATATTACACGTTAAACATGGAGAATATATATATATTAAAAAAAAAGACTAACATCAAGGATTTATATCAATGATATTAGAATTTATTTAACAATCTTCAATGGAACTGGCAAAAGAAGGATGAAAGTAGAATAAATGCAGTTGAAATGAGATCTCTTAGAAGAATGTGTGGATACTCTGCGCATGATAGAGTGCCGAATGAAAATATAAGAAGTGAATGCGGTGCGAATGATGGTGTCATGAACAAAATAATGAAAGGATCATTAAGATGGTTTGGACATATCGAAAGAATGAATGAAGAAAGAATGGTAAAAAAATTATATGTTAATGATGTAAATGGAACCAGAAATAGAGGAAGACCGAGGAAAACGTGGCACGATCAAATAAATCAAATATTGAATGTCGGCCATGTGAGAGTCAGAGAAATCGACGCGCGTGCATGACACGATGTATGAATGTTGAGGAAGCGAGAGAAATATGTCAGGAAAGAAAAGTGTGGCAGTCCATTCTTTCTGCCTACCCCTTCGGGGAGACGGCGTGATGGTTAGTTAGTTAGTTATCTTCAATGGGAGCAGAAAATAGCTCATTATTATGAAGAAGGAACCTGGTCGTGTCTAGGCTTGAAACCATGCCCCCTGGATCAGGAGCGATTGTATTCCCTAGACCACCACCCGGTTACGTGGACTGCTATTGTAGCCAGCCGGACTATAAGAGTAATTTCTCTTTTAATTTAACCTCTCATAAAGAGCAAAACAGATTGTGAAAAAAATGCCCCTTCAAGAGTAACATTTCGTATAACGAGTGTATCGTACACTGAAAAGCGTCGCCCTAATAAAGAGACGGCTATGCGTTGAACAAATTTATTCATAAAGCTGTCACATTTTCACAAAATTTTGAAGCATAGGCAAAAACAAATGTCTTTATACAGCTTTCTGGTAAATGTTTCATAATTTTATTTTATTTTAATTAAATTTAAAAAAATAAAGTTAGTGTTTTTAAGATAATCAAAATGATTTTACTGAAATCTCTTGATGTAATTTCATTTTAAATAATAATTAAATAAAACAACTTTTTTTATAACTACTTCCACTTTTGTCTTTATTTCGACAACGACCGGTTTTGCCAGGCTCGCTGACATCGACAGACTGGTGACACTGTTGCAAACTGAGTCTTTTATATACATACAGATCAGAGATGGTAAACATGATTCTATACAAAAATAATTACAATAACGATGTAAATGGAACTAGAAATAGAGGAAGACCGTGGAAAACATGGCACGATCAATTAAATCAAATATTGAATGTCGGTCACGTGAGGGGTCTAGAGAAATTGACGCGCATGAGACAATATACGAATGTTGAGGAAGCGAGAGAAATGTTAGGAAAGAAAAGTGTGGCAGTCCATTCTTTCTGCCTACCCCTTCGGAGAGACAGTGTGATGATTAGTTAGTTAGTTTTATATATAAATATGTCAGCTATAATAAAATTTTAAATCCATTATATTGAATACGATTCCTCTTAAATAACTTTAATACCAACATTTAAATTCACTAATTTTTATGTAATTATTTAAAGATTATTTTTGTATAAAATCATGTTTACCACCCCTGATCTGTTTGTATATAAAGGACTCAGTTTGCAATAGTGTTACCAGTCTGTCGATGCCAGCGAGCCTGGCGAAACCGGTAGCTGTCTAAATAAAGACAAAAGTTGAAGGAGTTAAAAAACATTGTTCAATGAATCTGCAACACAAAGTAATGGCGAATATAGAAGAAAAATAATTTATTAGAAATAAATAATATTTACCTTGAGAAGTGGAGACTGCTCCACCAAATTTTTGTATTCAACTTCTAATTTGCATTTCTCATTCTTCAGTTGGTTCACCTCCCGAGTGAGCGAAGATATTTTGGATTCCAAGTCCGGGATGCGGTTACGTAATTCTTGCACTCTTAAAGAAGAAGAAAAAATAGATATATCGAGTTAATTACGGAAAAAATAAATTGAATTTGAAATGTAAGTCATGTTTCAGAAAAAATAAGTTGCGTGCATGACACAGATGTACAGCATTCATTCTTAACCCTCCCCTCCCTGTGATGGGTATCTTCTACACGTTGCTTCTAATAACCATCAATATCTCTATACATTTAATAAATACAAGGTTAAGATTTTCGGTATTCCTCCATAATATATTTACGCATTGATTAAAAAAATAATATTAATAATAATCAGAATTCATCGGGTACATCGGAGGTATTTTGTGAACATCGGAAACAAAATTCGTAGCACTGAGTACGCGACACTATATTCGCATCTCACTCTTGCATACGTTCTAGCTCAATGTTCTCACTCTCGGCCGTCCCGCCGCCGCCGCCGGCAGTCGCTTTCGGGCTTGCAACCAGAGCGGGTCTATGCCCGTTCCGTGAGCGTTGCCAGATGTTTTTTTTAATGTTTTTAGCAATTAAATCTTAATTATTATAATTTTTGACTTTAATTATAATTATATAAGGGGATTAGCTATGAATGTTCATATTTTTCCAATTTAAAATCGCAAATTTTTTAACGCGTACTGACTACCCTACACCGGAACGCACGTTTTTATTTTAGCAACGTAAGGGAAAGGTTAAAGAAGTCTATATCGACCTAACCTGCATGGTCCACATTAAGGAAAAAAAAATTGGAGGTTCATATATTGTTTTTCTGTACATTTCTTCCTTATTTCGTCATTCGATATTCTATCATATATCACTTTCCCGCACATTCTTGTCAGTGATCTCATTTCTACAGCATTTATCCTTATTCTGCTAACTCTAAGCATCACTTCCATACACAAGGGTCGACACTAGAACTTCATTGTGCACTGCCATCTTTGCTTCAGTCGATATACATGTTTCTATTTGCAGCAATGACTTTGTGTGCACCATTTACTATTATTTTTCCTAGCTCTGTTTCCAGCTCCAACCAATCTTTCGATGTTTTTCTCCGGTTGTATCTAATATCCAGAAAAACAAAGCCAACTTTACATACGCCTTGGAGACCTGGACACTTACGAAATGCGTTGAAACAAAGTTAGAAAATTAATATTTTTAATTCCAACAAGCTTCATTAGGGCAATATATAAAAAAATATAAAAATGTACATGACTATAGTTTTCAAAACCAATTAGAGAACAAGTCGCTAGATGCAAATGGCAGTGGATCGGTCACATAGGGTGCACTAGACTGGTCCCCTATGGGGGAAAGAGGAAGCGAGGCAGACCTAGAGCCCTGCAGGACGAGGTTAAAGCAGCAGGCCTCACTTGGGATGATGTTAGGCATCAGGCATGCGATAGAGTCAGGTGGAGAAGGTTCCTTGAGGCCCTATGCACCACAGAGGTGTGACAGGACAAAAATAAGAATATTTTAAATTGAAATTTCTTGGTAAATGTTGAACGAAGATGGCAGCAAGCTGCCGAAACTGGTTGACATTAAACACAAGTGGTAGCCCACTAAATATATAATAATAAAGAAATGTTGTATAATTTTTATTTTTATTTTCATTAACTAACTAACCATCACGCCGTCTCCCCGAAGGGGTAGGCAGAAAGAATGGACTGCCACACTTTTCTTTCCCGACATATTTCTATCGCTTCCTCAACATTCATACATCGTGTCATGCACACGCATCGATTTCTCTGACTCCTCACATGTCCAACATTCAATATTTGATTTATTTGATCGTGCCACATTTTCCTCGGTCTTCCTATATTTCTGGTTCCATTTACATCATTAACATATAATTTTTTTACCATCATTCTTTCCATATGTCCGAACCATCTTAATGATCCTTTCATTATTTTGTTCATGACCTCATCATTCACACCGCATTCACTTCTTATATTTTCATTCGACACTCTATCATACACAGAGTATCACACATTCGTCTAAGAGATCTGATTTCTACTGCATTTATTCTACTTTCGCCAGTTCCATGCTTCGCTTCCATACATAATGGTCGGTAGAAAAACACCATTGTGCACTGCCATTCTAGTTTTTTTGGATAGGTTTTTGTTTGCGATGACAACTTTAAGTGCACCATTCACTTTATTGCCTGCCCCAACCCTTCTTTCAATATCCCTCTCCACTCGCCCATCTCTAGTAAACATACTACCTAAATACACGAACTCAACTACTTGCTCCAAATTTTCACCATTCACGCTAATGTTGCAGACTGTCATGGTTTCTTCATGTCTATTTTCATTATATAAACAAAATTAGATAATAATGCAAATCAATTGTATTGCAAGAATGAAAAGGTTATTTGCTGTGAAAAGAATTTAGGTTATGACTTATTTTACCTCTCTAAAAGATCTCCGAGTTCTTCCTCTTGTCCAGCGATGATCCTGGGGTCCACATCATTGGTAGTCTGCACGGTTCGTCCCATCCTACCCCTGGAGACGGACTTGCCTCCGCCGGACATTGTGCCTGAGTTAGAAAAATGAGTCAGATATCATAATAAAATTTATTAATTTCGTAAGCATTACTATATACAAGAGAGCGATGGAAGAATTCTTCGATTCTCTCTGAAAGTAATCTGAAATGAACATTTCTGGTTTATTTGGAATTTTGTTCTGATTATTGTTGCATGGCAGAAGTGTAGAAATACTGTCATATCACGCCGCTCCTGAAGGAACTTCACTGGCTTAAAATCTGAGAGTGAGTAAAATACAATTGACAGTGTTTAAGGCTCGACACCAGAGAGCACCATATATTTCTTAAGGCTCGACACCAGAGAGCACCATATAATCCTTCTAAACCGCATCTCTTCGGATGTGGACATCTTCCACGATAGTGAGGCTTCCCTCAGAAAACATCTATCTCTTAAATAATGTGTTGTTCTTCTTATTGTTTCTAATTATTTATTTGGTCTTTATTTTTTAATTATCTCGTGTTTTTTGTGTTTTTGTCTATTTTTAAATTTCTTAATTGTATTTACTGTTTAAAATAGTTTTTTTTACCTACCTGTATAGTCATAAGCGCTTTGGTTATATACTGTAATGTTTATGATTTTAAAATAAATTGAATTGAATTTCAGACCTCTGCGTGACACCCATGCCAACAGAAAGGCAACGTTCACTCCGATCTGTAGAAACAAATGCAAACAACATTACAATTCCAGTCAGATCCGATAAAGCAATTTTCTATGATCGTGCTTTCAGCATTGCGGGTCTGTTGGCGTGGAATAGCCTGTTTTTTTTTATAAGTTGTTGATTTTAAAACTAACTAACTAACTAACCATCACGCCGTCTCCCCGAAAGGGTAGGCAGAAAGAATGGACTGTCACACTTTAACCGATGCGGCACTCCATCCTTCTCTTTTCGCCCCGCGGGAGACGCGGTGTGATGGGTTGCGAACCTCATCGCCACCAATAGGCATCTCCCGCTCACACTTCGATCTTCCAACAACCACAAAATAAATCTAAAACAAATAATATAAAATACAATGATATAAAATAAAATGACAAAATAAAAATAATTTAATACAAAATGTTATTTTTAGATGGTGCACATATTGTCTATTTAATTTATGTTCCACGAATCCACCGTTTTTTAAATTTAGCACATAATGTAATAACACATAATGTTTTCCGATGTTGCACATGTTGACATGGACGATCCGGACTTTTGTGTTTATTTAATTTAGGTTACACGTATCCACCGTTTTTTAAATTAGCTGTTATATAATAATAATAATAAATTGGATGATTTATAGAGCGCCATTTTTATGAATTAATCATCTCAAGGGCGCTGTATTTGGCAGTAATTAGGCACTTAAAACCAACCAACACCAGCAAGAACTTTAAAAGAATAATGAAGAAATTATTCAAATTGTCATTGGAACAAATGAACAATTTATTTTTACACCTGTCAAAATTCTTTATATAAACGAAAAAACTTGTATAATTTTGACATCAAAACAGTACAAACATATTACGTCTCACAATTAACTATTATAAAGTGCGGTAACAATCAAATTGACCAAAACAATTCACTTATACGCGTAATTTCTCCAAATTCACGGGAGCACCACATGAACGAAACCAAATTTTCAAAATCAGAATTAGTAATTCTGATTTTCAGAATAAACTAAACACAAAATCAGAATTGTTGATTTTATGTTTAGTTTATTCTCTCACCCTGATGAGGTTCCAGCGGGAGCGAATCCGGTTGGTGTTAATAAATAAAGTGGTTTGGATACAAATATTAAAAGTGTATAATATCACACCACAAATTAAGTGCTTCATACGGAGGTTTAAACCCTTTACATTGATTTGGCTCGCGCTGTGATGGTGTGAAGAGCTATTCAACAAAATAAACATACCTGCAATTTCAATGAGATCCCCGCCAAGTGTAACCACCCTGTAGCGGACTTTCCCGAAAGATATTCTGGAAGCCTGATCCAAATCCTTGGCCACCAGAGTGTCCCGGAGAGCGTAGTAGAAGGCCGGAAGAAATTTGTTTTCACTAACTCGGATGAGATCAAACAGACGCGGAGCATTCTCAGGACTGAAGAGATAAAATAAACCAAAATGAGAATCATCCGAAATATGAAGAACGTAATAAGGAGTTGTAAAATGTAACAATTTATAAAAATTATTCAATTCCCAAAACATATTTTACATAATTAACTCAAATAAAAAGGTCTATTTTATAGAAGTTTGTGGCTCTGAAAAGAGCAGAGAAGGATATTGAAAGAAGGGTTGGGGCAGGCAACAAAGTGAATGGTGCACTTAAAGTTGTCATCGCAAACAAAAACCTATCCAAAAAAGCTAAGATGGCAGTGCACGGTGGTGTTCTTGTGCCGACCTTTACGTATAGAAATGAAGCATGGAACTGGCTAAAGAAGGATGAAAGTAGAATAAATGCAGTAGAAATGAGATCTCTAAGTAAATTTTTATATAACAGTATATGAGTGTCAAATGCAAATATAAGTGAATGAAAGTGTTATGAACAAAATAATGAAAAGATCATTTAGATGGTTTGGATACATGGAAAGAATGAACGAAGATAAAATGGTGAAGAAGGTATATGTATACGAAGTGAACGGAGCTAGAAATAGAGGAAGGACGTAGCGCGATTGGTTCAATCAAAAATTAAATGTCGGTGATGTGAGAAATCAGAGGAATCGACGAGCGTGCATGACACGATGTATGAATGTAGAGGAATCATGAAAAGTATTGGGAGTATGCATTAATTCGTGCGTTTTATTTTTCGAAAATTAAGGCTTTAATGTGAAAAAATGGTTATATATTCAATGTTCAAAGTATTGTACATGGAAAGCTACGACATTTGCCCATCTTTCTGGCAGTTTGTGGATTCTATCCCAAGAGAACTTCTCCGGCTTGGCGGCCAAGAACGAATTTAGCCAATTTTTGATACCCTGTTCTGAAGTGAAGCGTATTCCGGTGAGGGCATTCTGCATTGATCTGAACAAGTAGTAATCAGAAGGGGCCATGTCTGGGCTATAAGGCGGATGAGGTAGAACTTCCCACCCACTGTCATCCAAATAGTTTTTAACCAGTCTTGCAACATGTGGCCGAGCGTTGTCATGATGGAGAATTATGGATTCGAATCTAGTCGCATATTTTGGTAATTTTTTCCGGGATCGCTCTCTTTAAATGAATCAATTGTGTTCGGTAGAGGTCCCCTTTGATCGTTTGACCCGATTTCAACAGCTCATAATACAACACACCCTTGTGATCCCACCAAATACAGATCATAACCTTGGCACCATGTATATTCGGCTTTGACGCGAAATAATACTAGTAACCCCCTCTCTCAGAAAACCGTACAAATTAATGCATACTCCCAATATGTCAGGACAGAACAGTGTGGCAATGCCGTGGTGGTTAGTTAGTTAGTTCAAGAGACGGTAAATACATACGTGACAAGCTTTTTGTTGCACTGCGCCCAGAGGTGTTCCTGCTTGTCGAGAACGATGAAGGTGGCCCGGCCCACGTTGTGCTGCTTCAGGAACTGGATGCAGTACTGGGCCGTGGACACCGTGTCCACCACGATGTTGTCGAGTGGCCCGCAGCACGTGGATATGGCAACGTCGTATTTTTCGTCTATAGCGGCTAAATCACCCTGAAACAATCGCAAAGATTACCAAAAACTAAACCAACTAACTAACTAACCATCACGCCGTCTCTCAGAAGGGATAGGCAGAAAGAATGGACTGCCTCACTTTTTTTTCCTGACATATTTCTCTCGCTTCCTCAACATTCAAACATCCTGTCATGCACGCGCGTCAATTTCTCTGATTCCTCACAAGGCCGACATTCAAGATTTGATTTATTTGATCGTGCCACGTTTTTCTCAATCTTCCTCTATTTCTAGTTCCATTTACATCGTTAACATATGCTTTTTTTACCATTCTTTCCATGTGTCCAAACCATCTTAATGATCCTTTCATTATTTTGTTCATAACACCATCATTTGCACCGCATTCACTTAATATATTTTCATTCGACACTCTATCATACAGAGTATCCACACATTCGTCTAAGAGATCTCATTTCTACTAGATTTATTATACTTTTGCTAGTTCCATACATGTGGGTTGGTAGAAGAACACCATTGCGCACTGCCATTTCAGCTTTTTAATTTTTTTTTTAATATACTTTGTATACAGCACTAACTTTAAAATAATTTAAAATGAAATATAGACATGTTTCAGACAACCCGGTCCTTCCTCAGTAATATTATAAAGATATTAAAAATATTATAAAATTGTTTACAAATATGATCAGTTTTGAAAGATTAAGTAATTATATTTATTCAAATATGAATAGGCAACACAAAGTGAAGGCGAATGTAGAAGAAATGTATATTTTAATCCACGTGATTCTCGTAAAGGGGTTGTAACAGCCCCCCGTACGGAACGAGTTAAAATAAATAAAACCATTGATAGTAAAGGTCTTCTTACAAGTCTGCCGAATATTCCAGGTAGCCTCCCCGCCTGCTTCTCCGCAATCAGCGAGTCCAAAACTCGTCCTTTGGACCTGCTGGCGCTCATTGTCTGCTTGGATTCCTCGAGCTGCACCCTCAGAAGACGTGCCTTGGCACTGATCTCTGAGTCTTCCTTCTTCAGCTCATCGATTTCCTTTCTGGCTGAGTTGAGAGCTTTCTCCTTGTTGGGGAGTGTGGAAGACAACTCTGCCAGCCTCCTGCAAAGATTTAGACATATTTAAAAAATCTCATTAACCCATTGGTTGCAATTACTGTGCCAAAAATGCCGCGCACGCAATACGGGCATTTTTAAGGTATTGTTATCATTGTGGCGTTGACCTCGGAGATGCAGAAACAGGTGGTAGTCACTGGGTGCTGGATCTGGGCAGTATGGTGGATGATCAAATTGTTCCCAGCCAAACGATGCGATGAGATCTCAATTCGATTTGTCACATGTTGTAATGCAACAAAACGATCCTTTTACTCAGCGTGCCGCGCCTTTTGTTTTGAATTACATGGTGCCATTTTTTTAAGGTCTTACAATATGTTTGGGAATTTATTGTGTCACTAACAATCATCTGAATAAAACTGTGGTCTTTCATGTAAAAATAAAATTGCTAAAAAGAGTTTACTTGTTTTTTAAAATATTATTATTATTTTGTTGAATCGCTCTTTACATTATTACAGCGCAAGCCAAATTGATGTAAAGAGTGTAGCTATCATTTTGATTCTCGTAACATGCCATAGGTAGCTAATCTATCGTCATTTTATTGTCACGTAAATTCTGCACCAGACCAAAGACAGTGTGACAAACACACTGCCATCGCCGGGAATCAAAGCACTTACCGCTCGGTTAATATCATCAACAACAAATCATCACGCCATTTCTTCGCAGGAGTAGGCAAAGAGAATGGACCACCACACTACTATATCCTGACACATCTCTCTAGCTTCTTTCACATTGATAATACGAGTCGTACACACACGTTGATTCTTCCGACTTCTAATATGACCAACCTTTAAAATTATTTGATTAATTTGGTCATGCCATATTTCCCTCGGTCTACCTCGACTCTATACTCCATTTACATCATTAACGTATACTTTCTTAACCATTTTTTCTCCATTAATGCGCTCCATATGTCCGAACTAACACAGCGATCCTTTCATAATTTTGTTCATAATACCTTCTTCCGCTCTTCATTACTTTCTTCTATCAGCTTTTGAGATACTGTCGTACATCTTTCTACCACACATACGTTTTAGGGACCTCATCTCTACCGCATTTATTTTGCTCTCATCCTTCTTCTGCCAGTTCCATGCTTCGCTTCCATACATAAGGGTTGGGACCAGAACTCCATTGTGAACAGCTGTTTTCGCTTTCATTGGTAAATTCTTGTTTCCAAGAACTATTTTTAAAGCTCTATTCATGATTTATTAAAAAAACACGTCGATATTCTTAGTTTATACTGTTCTCCCAATGACAAAGGTATATTCCCTGTATTATGTTGTTTATTCGGCTATGCTTTGCCCTGTATGGCGTTCCAGTATCATTTTGAGAAATCTCAAGCTCCAAATATTCAGCAGTAGCGTTAAAAGCGTACTGCTGTACGGATGTGAGACTTGGAAACTTACCACGAACGTTATTGGAAAACTCCAGGTGTTTATAAATAGGTGCCTTCACTCAATATTCAAGATCTATTAGCCCCAAACAGTGTCAAATGCCGTTCTCTGGACCATGGCAGGCGAAAAGCCAATTAGAGAACAAGTCGCTAGACGCAAATGGCAGTTGATGGGTCACATTCTGAGACGGAACCCAGCCTGCATCGCTCAGGGCGCACTAGACTGGTCCCCTATGGGGGGAAAGAGAAAGCGAGGCAGACCAAGAGCCCCGCAGGAAGAGATTAAAGCAGCAGGCATCACTTGGGATGATGTTAGGCATCAGGAATGCGATAGAGTGGGGTGAAGAAGGTTCCTTGAGGCCCTATGCACCAAGGAGGTGTGACAGGACAAAAAGATGTTCAGTTTATTAAAATATCAATGAAATCCAACTTACGCTTTCTTCTCTTGGATGTCCAGATTCACCTTTTCAACCGATTCCTTAATTTTTTCAAGTTTCTCCCTTTCCTTGTTCTCGGTACTGAGATAAATCTTCAATTCTGATTCTGCCAGTTTAAACTTCTGTCGCATTTCATCTTCGTTCTTCTTAAGATCAATCAATTTCTGTTGGATCTTGTCTTTTGTCTCTTGAAGTTCCCTTGTTTCGACACTGTTACAACAAAAAATAAATTATATTACAACTAACGTATTTAAAATCAAATCAAATCATTAATGCTTAATAAACGCAAATCTTCATAGATGGCGTTAGTATGTAGATTGTATAGACTTCCACGTAAAATAATAGTCTTAGAGATTAACATATGTAATCATATCTTCATAGATGGCGCATTGAAACTGACATATGAATTGTGGTGTTGGATATTAACATATATACAACTTCCAAAAAAAAAAAATTGTCATACATGGTGGTCATAAGAAAGGTGGAATGGGGAATGTTGTAATTACATAAAGCGTGCGCTTAACCCAACCAATGACAGGTCATAAGTCCTGTAAACACCTTTATCAACCATATTCAGTTTCCAATTTGCATCTTCGTCTCTATTGAGATACAATTAATTCTTGAAATCAAATCAGTTTATTTACTCAAAAGATATTACAAACAGCCTAAATGTTTAAGGCTTCTATTGAGTACAGGTAAAATCTATATATATTAGGTCCTTACATATGAAATTGGCGTTTTGCCGTACTGGCAACTTTGATCTCAAATATCTTCTCTTTGGTTAGGAATTCCAAATTCAAATTTATACAGCTATTTACTCAAGTATTTGTGTTTCGAAAATTATAATTCATTTGTTTTTTCCTCAATTGTTTTTTTTCTTTGCGTTGCAAAATGGAAAACTTGAAATATCGCATTATTTACGAGTACGAGTTCCACCGTGGCACCAGTGCTGCAGAAACGGCTCGAAGGATTAATGATGTGTATGGCGACGGTGCCGCAAAAGAAAACACAGTGCGTTTTAGGTTCCAACGTTTTCGTTCTGGAAATTTCGACCTGCAGAACAAGCCCCGTGGGCGGCCGGAGACCAAAGTTGATAATGAAGAATTGAAGGCTATTGTGGAAGCGGATCCATCGCAAACCACGTCCGAGTTAGCTGCAGGCTGCGGTGTTAGTGATAAAACTGTTTTAATCCACTTGAAGCAAATTGGGAAGGTGAAAAAGCTTGAAGGTGGGTACCTCACGAATTGAGTGAAGCAAATCAACAAACGCGCGTTGACTGCTGCGTTGCATTACTCAACCGGCACAATAATGAAGGGATTTTGAATCGAATCATTACCTGTGATGAAAAGTGGATCCTGTATGATGATCGGAAGCGCTCATCGCAATGGCTGAACCCTGCCGAACCAGCCAAACCATGCCCCAAGCGAAAATTGACTCAAAAAAGTTACTTGTGAGCGTTTGGTGGACTAGTGCTGGTGTCGTTCACTACAGCTTTCTTAAATCTGGCCAGACGATTACGGCAGATGTCTATTGTCAGCAACTGCAAACCATGATGGAAAAGCTAGCTGCTAAACAACCGAGGCTGGTTAATCGCTCTAGGCCACTGCTGCTTCATGATAACGCTAGACCACACACACTGCACAACAGACGGCTACCAAATTAGAAGAGCTTCAATTGGAATGTCTAAGACATCCACCGTACTCTCCGGACCTTGCCCCAACAGATTGCTATTTTTTTCGAAATTTGGATAACTTCTTGCAAGGGAAAAAATTCAACTCCGATGGGGCAGTCCAAACCGACTTCAAAGATTTTATTGATTCCTGTCCGAATGGTTTTTTTAGTAAAGGGATCGATGAACTACCTATGAGATGGCAAAAGTGCATAGATAGCAATGGTACATACTTTGATTAAATAAATATATTATATTAAAAAAAAATCAACTTTATGTTCCTCCCATACAAAACGCCAATTTCATATGTAAGGACCTAATATAAAACAAAGTCAAGATATTACAAAGTCGTGTTAGTTACACCATTTATAACTCGAGAACAGCTGGATCAATTTTGATGATCTTTGATTTGTTGGATTTATCTCCGTCCCAAATAACAGAATAACATCGGAAAAAATCACGAAAAAAATAATTACGACGAAAATTTGTTTGTATGGAATGGCTTAAAAATGAACATGGCGTTGTACGTTGGTTTCCTGTAATGCCAATAGATGGTGTTGGTGTGCACTATCCTTTGCACCTGCGCGGTCCTTTTGTTGGCGGCCATTGTAGTAACTGTGCGCGTGTGCGTCGCTATTTATCAGCATTTTTTCCAATTTTTATTCAGTTTTCGGCCGTAATTGCATTTGAATTCCATTAAATTAATTCTCTTAGGTAGGTGAAATAATCTGTGCTGTCGGTGTCGGAGATATCTATCAGGGACAAAAAGACCAATATCCTCCAGCACGGCCGAGTTCTCGAAATATCCCCCGAGTAATCTAAAGAAATGGGTCCATTTAGGGCGACTTGCAGCGAAATCATAAGATCACGTTTCATCAAAAGCTTCGTCTTACCTGATTCTAGCCATGACACTCTGTAATTCCGTTTCCATCGTTTCCCTTTGTCTCGAGAGCTTAACGTCAAGTTCTTCACAATCTTTTATATCTCTCTTACTTTTATCAGGTATCTAAAACACAATAAAAATATATAAATACAATTTTTGGTTTTTCTTGAATGTTACCAATATTTGTAGACAAATAAATACTGGATTTTACCCATTGCGGGTTAATCATTTTTTAAGGATTGATTATATCTCAATAGAGACAAAGATGTAAATTGTTTTTTTGGAAACAGAATATGGTGGTCGAGGCGTTTGTTTTCATTCAAAATGTTGTATAAAATAACCGGTCCAAGTAGGTATAAAAATTGGAGAGACATCTCCAGGCGTAATCTAGTACTGTATGATTTGCAGAGACTAGTGTAGAGTGAACTAAAAAATGTAAAGATAAGCGTGGGATTCTAGCATATACAAGTTCCAAAAAAAATGACAGATGTGCTGGTCATAAGATAGGCAGAATGGGGAATGTTGTATTACATAAAGCGATCGCTTAACTCAACCAATAACAGGTCATAAGTCCTGTAAACGCCTCGACCACCATATTCTGTTTCCAAAAAACAATTCACATCTTCGTCTCTATTGAGATACAATCAATAAATACAATTGTTTTATAAGACAAGAATAATGGATGACAAATTGTGACATAAGTGCAAATGGTGAGAAACTGGAGCAAGTTACCGAATTTATTTATCTGGGAAGCATGTTTACAAGAGATGGAAAAATCGAGAAAGACATCGAAAGAAGGGTCGGTGCTGGGAACAAAATAAACGGAGCTCTCATAGTTATCATTTCAAATATAAATATATCCACTAAAGCAAAGATGACAGTACATAATGGTGTTCTAGTGCCAACCCTTATGTATGAAAGCGAAGCTTGGAGCAGGCAAAAAAGGATGAAAGTAGGATAAATGCCGTTGAAATGAGATCACTTAAAAGGATGTGTCACAACAAAATACACAAATGATTTAATACTGAAACAAATTGAATTAAGTTTGTCAAAAAAAAAGATGAAAACAATGCTCTAACCTGTTCTAAGTCAATCAGTTTACTCTTTTCTTGTTCCAGAACTCCTTGGATGTTCTTCTTCCTCTTTGTAGTCTGCGTGAGTTCTGCTTGTACAGTCACGTCACGATTTTTCATCCTCTTCGATGTTTCGGTCAATTCCTCTCTACGACGTTCCAGTTTCTCAAATTTCCTACAAAGATAATTACCGATTTAAAATACATTGGAGATTGATTTGGGAGATGCCTATTGGTGGTGATGAGGTTCGCAACCCATCACACCGCATCTCCTGGGGGGGCGAAAAGAGGAGTATGGAGTGCCGCATCGGTTAAAGTGTGGCAGTCCATTCTTTCTGCCTACCCCTTCGGAGAGAGAACTATAAATCCATAGAACAGGTGAATGATATCTGAACTTCATGAAGTTCAGATATCTGGGTGTGGAGATATCTAGTTGCAGTGATCTATATAATGAAGTTAAAAAAACAAACTGATACAGCTGCAGTTATCTCCGGATGCCTAAGGGATACCATCTGGGACAATAAGCATATGCTAGTGGAAAGCAAAGTTAGAATATATAAAACATGCATCAGGCCCATAATGACATACGGAATCGAACCAAGAGCAGACACTTTTAGAACCAAACATCTCTTAAGAGTAGCAGAAATGAGAACATTGCGACCCATTGTGGGGAGAACCCTTAAGTGGGTGATAGACGGACGAGCAAGTACGCGTACTTATGGCTCGACGACCTTTTTCGCTCGTGTGTCACCGTAAGTACGCGTACTTTAAAACCGCCGAGTAAGTTCGTCGGCGATCCAACCGGTTTGAAATCTTACTCGTAGCTCGTCTTGGCTCGTACGTGTGGCAGCACTGCGAGCCGCGAGCCGCCATTTTGTTTCGCCAGTCCGTGGACGCGCACGCTTGTTTAAATTGCAATTTTTGTTAATTTTGATTCAGAAATTTTTCAAAATGTGTGATTTTCGAACTTATTCGCATGAACTGCTAACCGAATTTATAGAAGCTTTCCGAAATAACCCTTGTCTTTGGAAAATTAGAAGCAACGACTACAAAGACAAAAATTTGAAGCTTCAAGCATACAATAATTTATTAGAAATTATACGGAAGGTGAAATAATTCTGAAAATCTTCCTTCTCTTCACGTAACTCTCTTACTAAATTCACATGTGATAAACGCTCTCTTTTTGTAAGCCAGTTCTTAACCCACACTTTTCGCCTTCGTCTATTGTTTTTAGTTTTTGAAATGTAATACGATATAATTCCTAAATAACACAAAGCTTCTTCAGTGGACGACATCGCGATACGGTATGAGTAAGTTGGCGCGTGTATCGCCGACGTCGAGTCAAGTAAGTTCGCGATCTTAAAAACCGCAGACTTTAAGTTCGTACGTCTATCACCACCTTTAGAGATAGGATACCCAATGAAGAAATTCGCAAATTCTGCAAAATTGAAGACATAGTGAGATGGAGTAGGCTGAGAAGACGATTCTGGAGGGACCACATCGAGAGAATGGATCCAGCTAGAATTCCTAATATCGTAATGCACGAGACTCCAGAGGGCCGTCGACCACCAGGACGACCACCAAAGAGATGGAGAGAAGGCTGGTCGTCATCATCACAGGAAGAAAGTTCATATCTTGCATAAACAGATCGCAAGATCTACAGTCAGAAGAAGAAGAAGAAAGTTAACACAAGTATAATGCAACAATCAAACACCTTCCATTTGAGGTTTACGGATGAGAATAGCTGCAAAAATGATATAAAAATAGTAAATTGTTATTACTTTGTCCCTTCGGCAAGAACGGCCACTTTTTCATTTTTCTTAGTGTTCATCTCGGCAATTGTTCCATCTAGTTCGTCCAGCTGAGATTGATGAGCCTGCCTCAGCTCGTTGGTTGAGTTGATCTTCTTATTTGTTGTGTGTCTAAAATGATTTGATGATAAAAAATATTAATTTTTGATGAACTCAAGGCGTTAGCATAAGAATTACACAATGAAATTTTTTTATGAACAAAACAGTTTTTTTTTCCACTTTTGAGTCGAGTTTTTTAATTTATTTTGATGATTTTATACATTCTTCGGCAGGAGAACGAAATGTATCACTACCTACCAACGCTCCGGATGCTGCAGGGACCTGCATCCTATGAGAAGAAATTAACACTACCTGTCCGCAACACTAATAATTATGATAAAATTACATATATTTCTGCAGAAGGGAGTTCTTAGCACGGGTGAGATTGTTCATGATATTCAGCTGTCCAAGGGCTTCCTTCATGGGTCCTTCTAGCTTTTGCTTTTCCCCCTCTACCAGCCGCACGCGGTTCAGTTTCTCCTTCCGAGACTCCGACAATTCATCCACACGGACGTTCAGTTTCTCAATCGGTTCCTGAAATAATTAGTCATCAATTACTAGAGATGTCATGAATCATAACTCATTACTCGGTTATACTCATTACAAATAAACAAAAGACTGTCTTAGAATCGATTACTGAAGAAAATTTGTTTTTCGTTATAGACTAAAAGACAGAGAAACCAATGGGAAAGCCAACCAGCAGACAAAGATAGATAAAATATTATATTTATATTCAGTATTTCTAACTTTATTATACATAAATGTCAGCTGCAATCAGTTTAAATTCCATTGTATTTAAAAACAAAATTAAAATAATATTAATTACAATATTTCAATTAAAATTTTATATTATTGTTGTATAGAATCTTGTTTAGTACCCCTGATCTGTATATTATATATAAAGGAGTAAGTTTATAACAGTGTTACCACCCTGCAAAACCAGTTGCTGTCGAAATAAAGACAAAAGAGGAACATATTTTATTTCAAGCGATGGTTCAATTGTGGTATTTATTAAAATAGTGATATTATCTTCATAGAAAATAATTTCATTAATCGTTTTGTTTTATTCTTTTAAAGACGTACACTTTAAATAAATAATTTTTAAATTTTCTACACATACTAGAATCAGGGTTGGCTAATCAAGCAACTAATAAAAAATAAAATAAATAATAATATGTTATACCTTAAATCTAGACGTTCCGATAATATCTTCCAAATATTCCAACATTCCGGATTCATGTTCTGATGGTCCCTTCGGCTTCATAAGAGCAATTTGTTCCACTTCTCCCTGGATTATTAGAATTCAAACGTAAAAAAAAATGGTTAATTAACCTTTAACAGTGTTTGTAGAAAGGGTATTAATACCCATCGTTCCAATAAAGCAGTATTAATACCCCTTAATTAGAATGGTAGTATTAAAACCCCTTTTATTGGAATAGTAGAATTAGTACCCCATTATTGGATTGGTAATATTATTACTCCTATATTGGAATGGTAGTATTAATACCCCTTTATTGGAATAGTAGTCTTAATACCCCATTATTGGAATAGTAGTATTAATACCCCTTTTTTGGAATAGTAGTATTAATACCCCTCTACTGGAATATTAGTATTAATACCCATTTATTGGAATGGTAGTATTAATACTACTTTATTGAAATGGTAGTACTAATATCTCTTTATTGGAATGGTAGTATTAATACCCCTTTTTTGGAATAGTAGTATTAATACCCCTCTACTGGAATATTAGTATTAATACCCATTTATTGGAATGGTAGTATTAATACTACTTTATTAAAATGGTAGTATTAATATCTCTTTATTGGAATGGTAGTATTAATACCTTTTTTTTTTGGAATAGTAGTATTAATACCCCTCTACTAGAATATTAGTATAATATATAATCGGGTGGTGGTCTAGGGGATAGAATGCTTGGCTCCTGATCCAGGGGACATGGGTTCAAGCCTGGACACGACCAGATTCCTTCTTCATAATAATGAGCTATTTTCTGCTCACATTGAAGATTGTAAAATAAATTCTAATATCATTGATGTAAATCCTTGATATTAGTATTTAAAAAAAAAAAAAATACCCATTTATTGGAATGGTAGTATTAATACTACTTTATTGAAATGGTAGTATTAATATCTCTTTATTGGAATGGTAGTATTAATACCCCTTTTTTGGAATAGTAGTATTAATACCCCTCTACTGGAATATTAGTATTAATACCCATTTATTGGAATGGTAGTATTAATATCTCTTTATTGGAATGGTAGTATTAATACCACTTTATTGAAATGGCAGTGTTAATACCCCTTAATTGGAATGGTAGTGTGGCGGGATGGGTATAAATACCCCTTTCACAGACCCATTGTTAACTGTTAGAAGTCTACTTTTACACAAAATTTTAGTAACATGTTTTTATATGTGAAAGTATACATAAAGCCAAAGATCATTTTATTTCAGCTACATGTTTCGCGCGGTAATTGGTTCGAGAATGAAGACACTTATACTTGGAATGAATATCTTACCTGTAAAATTAAGAATCTATTGTGGTCTAGATCAATGCCATAAGATTTCAAGACTCGGGAGACCTCCTTGAATTGAACCTTCTTCCCAAGCATATTGTAATGAGACGAATTATCCTTGTACGCCGTTCTTGAGATGGAAAAGTTTGAGCCGGGAACAACATCAAACGCATTTTCATCTCCTTCCTAGAAAATAAAAGGCAGATTTACAGACATGACTGCAACATGAATGTGAGCATGATACCAGAAGAGATTGTCGGCACATTCATATGTGGTGGAACTGTTTACTATATATGTATTAAAATACCAAAAAAAGTAAAATACGTGGCACGATCAAATAAATCAAATATTGATTGTTGCTCACACTTCGAAAATAGACTCTTAGTCTCTGAGAAAAAATTGTTCAAAACTGGATTTCATTACAAAAAAATTGTCCACACCTAATTTAAGAAATAATCAAGCAAGTGTCATACCATTTTGGAATCCTTATTAAATGCGCCAACTTTTAAAGTTACTAACCTTAATAGCATAGTACATTTTATTCTCAGTACAGTCAGTTAAAATTGGGCGTAAGATTAATTTTAAATACTTAAAAAAAGCCAAAAAGTAACATTTTCTTCCAAGCTGGAGCAGTTAGCTTTAAATTTTAGGCAATAATTTACAGAAGCATTCTTCAGGATTACGCAATAAAAATAAAATTGATAAAAAGGAAAGATTTGTAGTAACGGGAGTTAAAAGACCATCACAGGGTGTTGATTTTCTAGATTTTTTAAATGGCTATAATTTCAAAAATACAAAACTTAGATTTCAAAAAAAAAAAAATTCTCATAACTAGCATGAATTGCCATCTTTTTGTCGGATGTACCGCTTTTATATGCTTTGCTTCCCTTTTCACACGATGCTCTGCTCTAGTGACCTGTGTGAATAAATCTGGGCCCCAATTCATCACTTTTGATAAGTAGGTTCTAAGTCAGTCGTTTTCGGTTATTCGTGTAATATATTTCATCTAGAAATATGCTGATTCAGCAGTCGAAGTCCACTTATATGGGTTATGCATTTAAACCCGACAAATATATTAGAATAAAAGAGTTATGCTTACCCTATCCAAAATCTGCGCAAAATTAACTGTTACCGTGCAACTGGTAACGTTGGGATGTTTTTTGGAGGAATGGAGCAGAACAGATATCTTCTTGGATCTGATCTTCGCCGCTCGATATCCAAAGACAAACAGCATGGAGTCAATCACGTTACTTTTACCACTTCCGTTTGGGCCAATGATCGCAGAGAAACTCTGAAATGATTGAGGAACCAACTAATTAAAAACCAAAATTAACCATAAAGTCAAAGGTGATGGTTTTTGAAAGGGAAGAGCAAATGACAGTTTGTAACATAAGTGTGAACGAAGAGTATTTGGAGCAGGTGAGTGAATTTGTGAATTTAGGTAGTATGTTCACAGCGGATGGCCGAACGGATAATGATGTCGAAAGAAGGGTTGGTGCGGGTAACAAAGTGAATGGAGCTTTAAAAATAATCATTGGAAACAAGAATTCATCAATGAAAGTGAAAATGGCCATTCACAATGTAGTTCTGGTCCCAACCCTAATGTATGGAAGCGAAGCATGGAACTGGCAGAAGAAGGATGAGAGCAGAATAAATGCGGTAGAGATGAGGTCCCTAAGACGTATGTGTGGTAGAATGATGTGCGACAGAATCTCAAATGCTTATATAAGAAAGGAATGTAGAGCGGAATAAGGTATTATGAAAGGATCGCTGCGTTGGTTCGGACATATGGAGCTCATGGATGGAAAAATAATGGTTAAAAAAGTATGCGTTAATGATGAAAATGGAGTACGGAGTTGAGGCAGACCGAGGAAAACATGGCATGACCAAATTAATCAAATTTTAAAGGTTGACCATGTTAGAAGTCGGAATAATCAACGTGCGTGTATGACTCGCCGTATGAATGTGGAAGAAGCTAGAGAGGTGTGCCAGGATAGAGTAGTGTGGCGGTCGATTCTCTCGGCCTACCCCTACGGTGAAACAGCGTGATGGTTTATTGTTAATATAAATTTGGTTTTATTTCACATGTTCTTCTAGTTTCGACCGGTTTCACCATCTTATGGAACCAGAAGTTGAGAGTGGGTTGCCAAAAACTAGTATGACAAGTGGAACAAAAGTAATTATTTGAGTGATTTTTAACTAGTATATTTTTTTTATTGCATATTAACTATGTACATAAGTCATAAAAATTGGTGAGCGTGAACATCAGGAGGTATTTATTCAAATACCCCTTACCCATCCAGAGAAACGGCGTAATGATTAGTTAGCATTAGAGTTTAAATAATTACCTGGTGAAATGGACCGAGTCTCTCGATACCGGCGTAACTTTTAAAATTTTCGTTTATGATGTCTGTTATGATTAATCTAGGTCCTGAAGCTTCCATGGAGAGCGTTGGTTTAGGTGCTGGGGGAATATATATGTCTCCGATCCTGATTCCGCCTTCCTCATCGTCTGATATGTGGTCCATATCGTCGGCCTCAACACAGGCTCCATTGAGATCACCTGATGACCCGGGAACCGCTATAGCAGGATCATGCCCATTTCTATCCGGCTCATCTACTTCCATTGGCTCCGGCGTATCGGTTGAGATCAATTTTCGCTTCACCATGATTCGGAAAGTTCATCAACAGTCGATTCTCGATCAAAACAAATGGAACCAAAATACTTTTGACCGATAAAGTGTAAATAAAACAGATATCAGCTACAAAACCCACACCTATTCAAAATAATACCCACAGTTGACAAATTAAAGATAATATTTGCGCAAATCAATCATTTACAAATACCAAAAACACTATACGAAGGATTGGCGGGACATAATATGAAATTCCGGCATTCAATTTTTGACGCTGTGAAAATTGACGGTTAAATTCATAGACAACGTAATAGACTAAAATTTGATTGCGATATTTTTGTTTTTCAAACCGAAAACAAAAAATATTTCTATGATATTGTGATTGTCTATGGTAAAAATTAGCCTTGAGTGCGCGCGCACGCAGTTGACTGCTGGACTTTGACGTTTATTTAATTTAAACTTTATTTTAGTACGGGCGAATCTGTGTTTTTATGATTTGAATTATCTGGTTAGTGTTAAGTAACAGTCGTCTTAATTTATACTCATAACATAAAGTTTTAATTGAGCGCGGTTAAGGTTTAAAATGGCACCTCAAACGTTCGAAGAGAAAATCTCATTTATAAAAGAACACATCGGTAGTTATCCCGATTTTCCTAAAGAAGGAATTCTTTTTAGGTAAGTTCGCAAGCTGAAATTTGTTGTGGATTTTTGTTATATATGCTAATTATTTGTTTGAATTAGTAAGTAAATGTCCAGTGATTTTCAGAGATATATTTGGCGCTCTTGCTAATGGAGCTGTCTGTAAAGTACTAAAAGATGTTTTGGTGGATTATATAAAAATACATTTTCCTGGAATTGAGGCTGTGATCGGATTAGAATCCCGTGGATTTTTGTTTTGTTTTTCTATAGCTTCTGAGTTACAGCTAGCCTGTATACCGATCAGGAAGAAGGGGAAACTTCCAGGGAATGTTTTATCCCAGGAATATACTCTGGAGTATGGATCGGTAAGACAATACATTAAAAAAAATTACTTTTTTTACAACATTTGTTATTTAATTTAATTTATAATTATTTTTGTAATTTAATTAAAAGCACTTTATATTTACACAACACCTCTACAAACATATAAGTTTCGATTGAGAGTCACCTTTTCATCTTTTTCACCAGGAAGAAATGTAGAGCGGAAGGAATTGATCATTGGGTCGGTTTGGACATGTGGAACGCAATGGATGTAGATAGAATGGTTCAGAAAGTATACATTAACAATTATGAATGGATTTCTGAGTTGAGAAAGATCAAGGAAAACATGGCACGACCAAATTAATAAAATATGAAATATTGACCATACTATTCCATTGAGGATACCTCCATCTTCATGTGTAAAAATATTATTATATTTTTACACCTGAAGATGGAGGGTATCCTCAGAAACATGTGTTTTTAAATATTTTTTAATAATACAACAATCACAACACCAAACCATCACGGCGTTTCTCCGTAGGGGTAGGCAGAGAGAATGGACCGCCACACTTCTCTATCCTGGCACACCTCTCTAGCTTTCTCCACATTCATACAGCGAGCCATACACGCATATTGATTCTTCCGAATTTTAACATGACCAACCTTTAAAATTTGATTAATTTGGTCATGTCATGTTTTCCTCGGTCTGCCTCGACTCCATACTCCATTTATATCATTACTTTCTTAACCATTCTTCATAATAATAATAATAATTATTATTATTTTGTTGAATCGCTCTTTACATCATGACAGCATGAGCCAAATCGATGTAAAGGGTATTATAGCTATCATAGTGATTCTCGTGACATGCGATAGGTAGCTAATCTATCGCCATTTTATTGTCACGTGAATTCTACACCAGACCATAGACAGTGTGACAATCACACTGCCCTTGCCGGGAATCGAACCCGGAACCTTCGGGGTGGCAGTCAATGCACTTACCACTCGGCCACGAAGGTCGTCATTAGTGAATTAAACAAAGTTATTTTCAATTTCCTAAGTATATTACTATGTAATTCCACAGTGTTAATGCCTAAGCGTTCAATACATATTGACCACGTTAGAAGTCGTATGAATTGTTTTATATGATTTAATTGAATCGGCTTTTTACACTGGAATCCTGAAAAGTACTTTGGCAGTCAATCTTTAAATGAAATATCTTCAGATTTGCTGTTTATAATTTGAATAAATATAATTATACTTGATATTACAACACTTTATTTCAAACTGTTAAATTAAATAACTTTGTTTTATGTGTCACTATTGTATTTTAGGTATTATTATTATTATTATTTTGTTGAAAAAACTCCTTACATCATTACAGCGCAAGCGAAATCGATGTAAAGGGTGAAAAAAAAGAATATCAAAGGAAATATACATAGAACCTTATGAATAGGAAAAGCCAGTTATCTGCTTGCTGCCTTTATCATAAGTGCATTTACGAATTCGCCATAATTGCATCCAAAGAGGTCTATCTCTTCTGCAACCTCATTTAAGAGACGAATCGCCTTCAAAAATATATCAAAGAAATTATTCAAATTGACATACACTTAAATGTTCGAAAAATCCCAAAAAAAATTGACAACTGATATATTATGTAACACCTGATGATGTCAATATAGGTTAACGAAACAGCTGTCGCGTAAAATAAAATACAGTTGTGATACATAAAACAAAGTTATTTAATTTAACAGTTTAAACCAGAGGTTCCCAAACTTGTTTGTCCCGTAGACCCCTTACCGATTTTTTCTTTTTTCTTTAGACCCCCTGCTTTCCTTATATTGATTTTTTTTTACAAATTCATCTATAACTGTAAAATTTCTTTTTGAAGCTGACACAGAGCTACTCCCTTTAATAGGGTTTTCTGTAGAAAAGAAATCTTCTTCTTCTTCTTTTGATAGATCTGACGATCTGTGACACAGAAATCATATCTCGTCGGATGATGAGATCCAGCTGTCCCTCCATCTCTTAGGCGGTCTTCCAGGTGGGCGGTGTCCGGAAGGGATTTCATAAGCGGCTGTATATGCGAGTCTGTCACCATCCATTCGGGCTACATGGTCCCTCCAGTATCTTCTTCTGGATCTACTCCACTGAACGATATCCTCTATTTCGCAATAGAAAAGAAATCTTTAAAATAAAATATATGTTAAGTTTTATAGTTATACATTTTAACTGTTAAATTTACAACACTTATAATACCACAATGTTGTATTATACTCTTTTTGAGAATGTCGCGACAGCTGTTTCGCTAACCGATGTTATCATCAGCAGATCAAACAGCTGTCGTGACATTCTCAAATAGTGTATAATAAAAAATTGTCACATCATAACAGTGTTGTAAATTTAACAGTTAATAATGTTGAAGAATCATAGTTTTTCGGCCAAAACAATAGACTATTTAGACATACAATCATTAATTGAAACAAAACAAAATGCAAATCCAACATTTTTACATAAAATAAAAAAAAATTTCTAATAGGGGGGATGAGCCTGATGCTATCATATCAAAATTTCAATTTAGTTGAACCATCTCGTGGACCCCCATTTACATCTCATGCACCCCCAATTACTTTTCCAGTTGTCGTAGACCCCTTGTAAGTCGAAATCGACCCCTGGGGGTCGATATAGACCACTTTAGGAACCACTGGTTTAAACTATTAAGGTATCTCATAGTGTTTCGGCCAAAACAATGGACACTTTATTTCACTTTACACAGACATGTTTCAGTCATAACATAACCTTTATCAATGTGCACAAAGTGAAGGAGAATATAGAAGAAATACCATTTATAATTTCAATATTAATAAAACCATTTTATTTTAGGATACATTCGAGGTACAGACAAACTACATCACCAAGCCCGGCTTGAAGTGTCTCATAATGGACGACCTGATAGCTACAGGGGGCTCCATGGTCGCCGGAATAAAACTGCTGCAATCTGCTGGTTGCGAAGTCGTTGGATGTCTCGCCGTTTTGGAATTGTCCGATTTGAAAGGAAGACGAAACATTCCCAGGGGAATTAAAGTCCATTCCCTAATTAACTACTGAAGCGATTTAACAATGACCATCCGTGAATCAACTGATATTTTTTCCATTTTGATATTATTATAAGAACACATTTAAAAAATCCATTATTTAAGATCTTATTTTTTGTCAAATATGCGATCCTATTGCTCAAGCTTTGCTCAATTAATTGGATTCTTGTTTTTTAGCATAAAATTAATCAATCAACATACATGCCATAATAATAATGCTCATATATTAATCACTTTTAAACTGTTAAATTAAATAACTTTGTTTTATGTATTACAATTGTATTTTATTTTACACGACGGCTGTTTCATCAACCTATGTTGGCATCATCAGGTGTTACAATAATATATCAAATTGATTGATATATTATTGTAACACCTGATGATGTCAACATTGGTTGACGAAACAGCTGTCGCGTAAAATAAAATACAATTGTAATACATAAAACAAAGTTATTTAATTCAACAGTTTAAAATGTTAAGGTATCATAGTGTTTCGGCTAAAACAATGGACTAATTACTTTTATTTTAGAAAATAAAACCTTCTTCTTCTTAGTTTAGGTCTTATGACCTGTTTATGACGGTGAGCTGTCCTGGCATGATGATGTCCAGCCGTCTCTTCATCTCTTCGGCGACCTTCCTAGTAATCTTTTTGCTGGGGTTTTCTTCTTTAACAATTTTAGCAATTTGTGTTGTCACCATGCGGCCCACATGATCTCTTCAAAATCGCCTTCTGCTTCTTCCCCATCTTACTATGTCCTCAACACCGTAGACAAATCTGATTATCTCATTTCTGATACAATCTCTGAGGGTTCTGCCTGTGATGGAGCGTAGGATTCGTATTTCTGCTACTTTGAGAAGGTTCTTAGTCCTATTGGTATCGGCTCTGACTTCAATCCCAAACGTCATGATGGGACTTACGCATGCCTTGCATATCCTGACTTTGCTTTGGGTTAGCATGTATTTGTTCCTTCATATGGCCAGTATAGCAATCGGCAAATAAACCCAAATAAAATATCTAATATGGAAAACAAGAATTTTTTAAATAGTAAAGGAAACTAGTGCATTTGAAACAAGATTGCGCCAGAATAGTTAGTATCAGTTATGAAAATTTTGTTCCGTATTTACATATTAACCCATTGCACCACTAATAAAGATGACATAATTTGTTCATACAACACACTGTTTAATTTTGAGAATTTTTTTTATCACAATAACATTAAGACTAAATTACACACAAAATAAAAATGGTAAAAAATAAAAGCATAATTTTTTTTTGTAAGCTAGACCATTATGGCTCATCCCCAGGTAGTTTTGGAAGAGTGTGATAAGCTTTAAAGCATTCTGGCATGTGGAGAGACACTATTTGAACGCTCCAAAACATTGTTCGAAGGCACTAGAATATTCATCAACTTCATTCTCACTGCCACTTTCCAAAAGGATTCGCTGTATTTCATCCTCATTTGATGAAATATTACAAGCGCGACGAGTTTGTTTATGAGTGCGTTTGGCCATTTTGGAGGTATTGACAGATGTTAAAATATTGTAATATTTTGTAATAAATAATGTGAAATAAATTGTGATTTTATTATGAAATTAGTAACCGAAATATTATGTAATTTTTATGAATAAAGTTATTGTCATTCATTGTATTTGTGAGTCAGTGAAAAATTTATCGTGGCTGGCTTTGTGTTGCAATGGGTTAACAGAAAACTTGTTTTTACATTTTATGTAGTATTTTAGAATATTTCGTAGGGGATAAAAAATAACAGATTTTTATATCGCCATTGTTAATCTGCAAACCAGTTAATTTGACCCGATTATCTTGACTACTATATTAATATGTATGTATGTTTTAGCTTTATCTTAATTGGTATATGCTTATTGGAATACGTATGAACATTGTAATTCAGTTATAAATTAAAAATAAAATGTTTTAAAATAATTATTTAAGAAAAGATATTACAATTACATGTATACTGTTAATAAATCAAATTATTAAAATAGATGTTATCTACATATGCAAATAAATATTTTTTGTTAAAGGTTATCTGTTTTAGTTCAAATTATTTGGTGGTTTTATCGATTATAAGGAATTTTTATTTTAAAACTATTATCTCTAAATATTCATAAGAATAAAAACATCTTTATTTTACGGCTTTATGTTTTGCCTTATTTAAATGATACGTTTTATTATCAAACATTTGATAATGCCTCAGCACCTTAAACTGTTGTTTTCATTCATATTAATAATTGAATATGGAGTTTATTGATAAAGATATGTTTTGTTTTGTTTTTATAGCAAGTTTATAATATGACGACAGATTTGTGGCAATGGTGTTTTTCTACCGACCCTTATATATGGAAGCGAAGCATAGAACTGCAAAAGAAGGATGAAATTAGAATAAACGCAGTAGAAATGAGATCTCTTAGACGAATGTGTGGATATTCTGTGTATGATAGAGTGTTGAATGTAAATATAAGAAGTGAATGCGGTGCTAATGATGGTGTTATGAATAAAATAATGAAAGGATCATTAAGTTGGTTTGAACACATGGAAGGAATGAATGAATGAAGAAAGAATGGTAAAAAAATTATATGTTAACGATATAAATGAAACCAAAAATAGAGGAAGACCGAGGAAAACGTGGCACGATCAAATAAATCAAATATTGAATGTTGGCCATGTGAGGAGTCAGAGAAATCGACGCGCGTGCATGACACGATGTATGAATGTTGAGGAAACGAAAGAAATATGTCAGGAAAGAAAAGTGTGGCAGTCCATTCTTTCTGCCTACCCCTTCGGAGAGACGGCGTGATGGTTAGTTAGTTAGAGATATGTGAATATTATGTTTTAGAACCAACCCTCATGTATGGAAGTCTAATCAAATCAATTTATTTCATCAATACATTACAAAATTAATATATTGTAAAATAATATATTGTATATAGTATAGGGTGTTTTTTTTACAGGTATACAATACATATTCAAAATGAAAAAAAAAAATACATTAAAATAATGTTAATCTCTATGATATTGGCTGTATTTAATATAATTTTATGCCATTATTGTTTAAATATGATTTCGGGCATATGAGCGCCACGGCTAGCTCGAATTGTCGTCTTTGTGGATGCGTATTATCCACCAGAGTGTACGTGGTGGGTAAACGATCCATGGTCTTCTGAATAACTTGCTCCGATAGACTATTATGTCGACCGTAAATTGAACGTAGTGCACGATAAGTTTGGCGAACGGAACCATGATTTTCAAAATAAATTTGCACAATTTGCAAGCGCTGTCCTGACGTCAGTCTATTTATGGTGAAACGGCAAAACGAACTGACTACAAAACAACGGTCAACTGTCAAATTGACAGTCTGTAGAAACAATGTTCCAGTTTAAAAACCAAACCTCTAAAAAAACACCCTATATACTCGTAATATCAGAAACGCAAAAGTGATGGTTCGACATTAGGAAGACAAGATACTCTATTAAGTCGAGAGTATTTACTTTCTGAACATACTTTCACAAACTAATATGAAATACGTCGATCACCGAAGATACTGCGTTTAGCAGATTAATTACTCTTCCCATCGGTGTCACCAGAGGCAGGTTGGTTCTGGCGCCCGGTAGGTACAAAAGACCAAATCAAGGAACTGGCAGAAGAAGAATAAATGTGAAAACTCGAGTATTTTAGACATGTGTAGTAAAACAATGTACGACAGAATTTCAAATGCTGATATAAGAAAGGAATGTAGAGCGGATGAAAGTATTATGAACAAAACTATGAAAGGATAACTGTGTTAGTTTGGACATATGGAACACATGGATGAAGAAAGAATGGTTAAGATAGTGTACATGTTGAATGTGGTTGAATGTGAATGGAGTATGGAGTCGTGTGAGACCGAGGAAAACTTGGCATGACTAAATTAATCGAATTTTAAAGGTCGGCCATGTTAGAAGTTGGAATAATCGAAGTGCGAGAATGACTCGCTGTATGTGTAGGAAGGTGGAGAGGTGTGTTAGGGTTTTGTAATGTGGCGGCCCATTCTCTCTGCCTACCCTCAGGTGATGGTTTGTTATTGTTGATATGGGAAGTATAGTAATAAAATGGCGACTTTTGTAGTAATGGTAAGAGCTCTGACTGGCATTCTGATGATCCCGGGTTTGATTCCCGGTGATGGCAGTGTGATTGTCACACTGTCTGATCTGGTGTAGAATTCACTTGACAGTAAAATGGCTATAGATTGACTACCTATTACACGTCATAAGAATCAACTTAATAGCTAAATTCAGATTTTTTACAGTAATTGGGTTTTAACAACCAATTGTCAATCTCACATTATAATAAGATTGAATTATTCTTATTCTTGTCTTTGCAGGAATATCAGCTCGAAGGCTATTGCTCCTCCACCTGTTGGAAGTTAATTAGTGTAATATTATATCCCTTATGTATGGAAACGAAGCATGGAACTGGCATGAATAAATGCAGTAGAAATGAGATCTCTAAGACGAATGTGTGGATACTCTGTGTATAATATAGTGTCAAATGAAAATATATGAGGTGAATGCGGTGAGAATGATGGTGTTATGAACAAAATAATGAAAGGATCATTAAGATGGTTTGGACACATGGAAAGATTGAATGAAGAAAGAATTGTAAAAAAAGTATCTGTTAACAATGTAAATGGACCTTAAAATAGAGGAAGACCATGGAAGATGTGGCACGATCAAATATTGAATGTCGGCCATGTGAGGAGTCAGAGAAATGGATGCGCGTGCATGACACGATGTATGATTGTTGAGGAATCCAGAGAAATATGTCAGGAAAGAAAAGTGTGGCAGTCCATTCTTTCTGCCTACTCCTTCCGGGAGATGGCATGATGGTTAGTTACTTAGTTTTTTAATCAGTAATTTTATACTTCAAAAAAATGAAATAGTTGCCGTTTTTTTGAAAAAATTAATAAAATAATATAGCTTTTTGGAAGGTGTATTAAATTGAAAATAATCATGATATAATGATTTTTTGGTTACAATGACTTTAGTTGTTATAATTTAACACTTAAATAAAATATGCTAGAGGCCATTATGATAACATATATACAAATGAATGCAATAACAGCGAGTTTCATTGAATTATTTAATACAAAAGAATAAGAATTGTTTTACTAAAACACTGTTATAGAATATCACAATTGATTATATTTCTTTTGAAATTGTCAATTCAATTTCAAAAGAAATATAGTCAATTATGATATTCTATAAGAGTGTTTTAATTAAACGAATAATAATGTTTAAATATCATGTTTCCGACAAAACAATGGATTTTCTAATCAAAACAATATTATAAAGCAGTTGTAAGCTGTTTGAATCTTATTAATTAAAGTCATCTGAGAAGGTATACAACTAAGTATACAGTACATGCCCGGGTAGGGAGTGATGTTAATAAAAAACATTACTTTGTTAAATTGTTATGTTAAAATAATATAAGTGATTATAACCATATATGTACATTGTTTTTGAAATTGTTATTTACTGAAAATAAAGCAATATTTCATAATACATTTATTTATTTAATTATCAACCTTGATGATATTTTCCATATTAAGCCCGTCAACAGCAGAAAGGCAAGTAATATTAGTCAAAGTACAGATGTCACATACAGGTGAGATGTGTAAATGTCAAAATACAGAAGATTCAGAAATCGAAACTGAATAAGTTTTTATCTTAACTTATTGTCTGCGGGAAGGGTATACCCGTATATTGGACTGGTGGTGACCCGCGTGATGGGTATAAATACCTCTTTCTAGCGCTCTGCATAAATTGTTGGAAGTGTATTTTTAAACAATTTTAGTGACATTTTTAACACGTAAAATTAAAAGTTCTATATGTATTTCAATTTCAAGCATTGCGTATTAACAACTAGCCAAATCTAGAATATCTGCAGATAATGTGTTGATTAATATTAGTACAATTAAATTGATCCTTAATTTTGTTTCTTTCGCTGATCTCTTACTTATATTTATAATACACCAGGGCGATTATTGAAGTAATTTGTGTTCTTTTAAGTTATTGGTCAGGAGAATACGGATAGCGAATAATCTTTTTCCCATTAAAGTATCACTGTATTATGAAAGTTGACAATTCAACTAGTCAATTTAAATATGTGAGCAGTTTTCTGATCGATCCATTTTTGTAGGTCTTTTAATTAGAGTTACTGAAACGATTAAGATCAGAAAAATGATACATTTAGGACACATTCTCCACCTTATCATGGGAGGAAAGAATGAGGGTAGTCGTGGTGTAAGAAGACAGCAGACGTCCTGGCTGAGAAACATCAGATTGGATAAGAATCACGAGGGTAGGGGAGTTGTTTCGGCTAGCACAGGGCAGAGAAGTCTACGCCAGGGTGATAGCCAAAGTCGGTACAATACTGAAACGATCTACATATGCCAATTTTTCCATTCACAATTAAGAGTAAAATGTAATATTAATAGAATAGCAATGTTTCGATGGACACTTTCCCTACCAGTTTGTTCCACTTTTACAAGATAAAATCTATATCCACTTGTTTATTTTTCATCTAGAGTATTTAGAATGTTCTTCTCATTAGGGTATATTGAATTATGAAATGAAAGAGATATAAATTAGATACGTTCAATGGAAAGATTATTCTAAGTACATTGATAAGTGTAGATTGATTGTAAATAATATTTTTTTATGATAACGCACATTTGTGTGTAACATGAATGATTGAAACGCATTTCGACCTTCCGAGATAATGACATATCTAAATAATCTGTGATTAATGTCAGAGGCTTATTGAGGTGTTCTAACAGTGAATAAATGCATTCTTGTGGTGATCCAAAGTTTTAATTTCTGTTTGTCTTTTTCTTTTTTATATACGAGTACTTTGTATATACAACACAATATACATCACTATATACACATATGTACACCATATTTGTAAATAATTGTATAATATTTTAAATATGTATCTTTATAATATCACTGAGGAAGGACCGGTTGTCCGAAGCATTTGTCTGATATAGAATTTTTTTTTAAAGTTAGTGTTGTATATACAACTAACTAACCATCATGCCATCTCCCCGAAAGGGTAGGCAGAAAGAATGGACTGGCACACTTTAACCGATGCGGCACTCCATCCTTCTCTTTTCGCCCCGCGGAGACGCGGTGTGATGGGTTGCGAACCTCATCGCCACATATACAAAGTATATAAAATGGAAAAAAACAAATAAAACATCTAGAGCACAAAGTATGGCGAACATAAAAGAAATTTTTATTCCTGATTTGAATTTCATTCTGAAAATAACCAAAGTAAATTATAATATAAACGCGATTGTTTAATTGGATTTACAGAGATTTTTGTTTACATAAAAAAAAGTTTTAGAATGCCCTAGCATAGCGAAACAAATTTGTCACTAATATTTATATATATTTAAAACCAATTAAATAATCGCTTTTACTTTATTGAAGGTTAAGGCGTTAACACTGTGGAATTCCATTAAAATTTGTAATAAAATTAATAATACTGTTTAATCCGCTTTTAATTATTGAATATTCTTATAGAATACAAATAATAATCACATGTTTCGGTTAGTTATATATTTACACCTGAGGATGAAGGAGGGGTCACATCAGAGACATGTTCTGATTAATATTTTTATTATGTAAAAATATTTAATTCATAAAAGTGGATTAAACAGTATTTTTAATTCTATTCCAAATTACAATCGCATTTTTATTATAATTTATAATGGAGTTTTACATAATAAATTCCACTACCATTAATAAATAAATTTGCTCTATACTCGGATATAGTCAAGGAGTATCCAATAATATATCCAATACTGATTTCAGTTAAGTTGGGACCAATAACATATTGAATAATTACTAGGATAAGTTAATATTTGTTTATTATAAATAAAAATAATAATTATACACGAAAACCGTTTATAACTGTTATGGTGCAAGTGAGTAAAATTGTTGGAAAGTTCGATCGTGAAAGGAGCACCCGATTGAATGTCTGATTAGTTCTGATAAGGGACAGAGGGGGAACTCTATATAAAACAAATCTAGATCGATCTCTGAACTGTTTACAAAAAATATACTTCTTAAAACTAATAATGTAACATTTTATTGTGTAACATGAATTAAAGAGATATGGATAGAACATCAAATCAAATCAGTTTATTATCTCAACAGATATTACAAACAATGTTAATGTTTCAGGAATCTATTAAGCACAGGTAAAATACTGTATTAAATATAATACCAGGAACGCATGACAGATGGTTCGACATTAGGAAGACAAGAAAGATACTTTCACTAATATGAATGATGTCGATCACCGAGGAGACCACGTACAGTAGGTTAATTGCTCTTCCCTCTGGTGTCATCAGAGACAGGCTGGTTCCGGCGGCCGGTAGGTAAAACAATCTACGCTGCCGCTGTTGGAGATATCTATCAAGGACAAAAACCCAACATCCTCCAGCACTTACTTCGTTACTTTGTTACATTGATGCACCTCACATTATCTTAATTGCCGGATATATAAATCTAGAACTTACATATTTTTGAGTGGGTTCATAACAATGCATTTATTTTAAAACTGCAATAATGAATACCAAGATTCAAATACTTGCGTGTTTAATTTACATATTTTTTATGTTTTTACAGGTAAAACCATTGAAATCGCTTATTGATTACCAAATTAATAATGGGTTTTATATTGTATTGCGGTGTTCTTTTTATACAAACTTGATGAATTTGAGCCATATATGTGAATAATCATCACGTGGAGGCCTAGGCAAAAGAATGTTTGTGTCCTGATTCAAGGGACTTGGGTTCAAGTCTGGACACAACCTCATTCCTTCTTACTAATAAGTTTTTTCTGCTCAGTTTTGAGATTGTGTAATAAATTCTAATACCATTGTATTAAATCCTTGTTGTTAGTTATAGTTTAAAAATATATATGAATGCTGGTGTAGAATTTATGTGACAATAAAATAGACAAAAGTTGTATGGAGTAATTGGATTTAAATAACCTGCTGTATATAATTGTGGAAAGCAACGGAAAACTAACACATTAAACAGGCCCAAGTGGCATTCCAAGATGACCAGAATGATGAACCAGAAAAGATGTTTATAAACTTTGTTACAAACCAATCCCTAGGATTGAAACAAAATAATTGTGGAAATTATGTGAGCCTTGTATGTGGAAATTATAAACTTGAGTATTATATTGGTATGTGAATTAATCAGAACCTGAAATTGAACACCATTACTCATTAATTTTCTAATTACTATAAAAAATATGACATGGTCACCATATTTCAAAAAATCAATTGACGCAATAAAAATATGAATGCGAATTATTCATAACATCACCATAATAACATGCGGAGATATTAAAGTGGATTTTTAAGATGGCCATGTTTTAAGAAAATTTGCAAATATGATTTTTAAAAGGTTACTGGACCTCTCATATATTGGTTTTACAAACCGATTCGGAAACTCTATACGTGTATATCGTTTGGTAACTAACTAACTAACTAACCATCACGCCGTCTCCCCGAAGGGGTAGGCAGAAAGAATGGACTGCCACACTTTTCTTTCCTGACATATTTCTCTCGCTTCCCCAACATTCATACATCGTGTCATGCACGCGCGTGAGATTTCTCTGACTCCTCACATGGCCGACATTCAATATTTGATTTATTTGATCGTGCCACGTTTTCCTCGGTCTTCCTCTATTTCTGGTTCCATTTACATCATTAACATATAATTTTTTACCATTCTTTCTTCATTCATTCTTTCCATATGTCCAAACCATCTTAATGATCCTTCATTATTTTGTTCATGACACCATCATTCGCACCGCATTCACTTCTTATATTTTCATTCGACACTCTATCATACACAGAGTATACACACATTCGTCTAAGAGATCTCATTTCAACTGCATTTATTCTACTTTCATCCTTCTTTTGCCAGTTCCATGCTTCGCTTCCATACATAAGGGTCGGTAGAAGAACACCATTGTGCACTGCCATTCTAGCTTTTTTGATAGGTTTTTGTTTGCGATGACAACTTTAAGTGCACCATTCACTTTGTTGCCTGCCCCAACCCTTCTTTCAATATCCCTCTCCACTCGCCCATCTCTTGTAAATATACTACCTAAATACACGAACTCAACTACTTGCTCCAAATTTCCACCATTCACGCTAATGTTGCAGACTGTCGTGGTTTCTTCCTTTTCAAAAAATCATTACCTTAGACTTATTAACATTCATCATCAGATCATTTCGCATGCATACCTCATACATACAATTCACCAGGACTTGTAGTTCATGCTCGTTGTCTGCAAGAAGGACAGCGTCATCCGCATACAAGAGACAGCTTACTGACACTCCGCTCATTTTGGCACCTACATCCAACCCTTTCAGCTCATTCATACATTTGTCCATATACAGATTAAATAACCACGGGGACATTACGCAACCCTGTTTGACACCTTTATTGATATCAAACCAGGCTGTAAGATCTCCATTTACTCTGACACTAGCAGTGCTTTCTGTGTATAGCGACTTAATTGCCGTGATCGTTTGGTATATAACTGTTAATCAAAAAAAGTGTATCCATATTCTTGAATAATATTGGTTTCAATGGATATAGGAGTGGTGAGTGTACATGCATCAATTGATCGTTCAATATTTTTAATCGGTTAATTTCTAAGATTTCTTACCTATTTAATTTTGGGTCTTTAGGT